>JARHVA010005304.1:657500-687500 GCA_037957365.1 Torreya grandis | reverse complement strand
AACTTGAGGATAGATTCATGCTTGGCCATGCTATGTTAGAAGACATGGAATGATAAGTAGTTAAGATACGATAACACTTAGAGACTTCTAGGGATCGATAGAAGAAGTATGTTGATGTGAAAAGAATTTATCAACATTTTAATGTTGGTGATAAATTCTTATTGATGATTAGACCCAATAAGATCCCCATTTATTATGGAAAAGGGTCAAAGTTGGCACTTAATTTTGTTGGACCATTTGAGGTTTTAGAGACCATTGGCCTAGTAGTTTATCGATTGGCCTTGCCACCCAGTCTAGCTCATGTTCATGATGTTTTTCATGTTTCTATTTAAATATAGTATATTATTGATATTTATCATGTTTTATATTAGACTACCTTTCAAGTTGAGACCAATAGGGATATGATTTTAGAGCCCATCAGAATTTGTGCATAGGGAAATGACACTTAAAAATAGAGACCTAGATCATGTCAAAGTCCAATGGGAAAAATATGATGAATCAACAACAACCTAGGAATATATTTCACCTTTGAGGGTTTAGTATCCTCACATTTTTTAGTGATTTCTAGGTGGAATTATGCATAAGGGGAGGGGGATGTAAGGCCAAATTTTGCATAGTGCTCATCTTTGGCATAATGACTATGAAATTATGACTTATATGTTTTAATTATGTAATTATTTTGTTAAGTCACATCTAGTTGAGATGTGTAAGGATTTCATGAAAAATCTCATGTGTTGGTAACCATGATAAATACCTATTATCAATTATGTCTTGATTACATACTTATGAAAGAAAGATGTTTAAATTACTTTATGAAATGTCTATTTATGAAATTCAATTATGCTTATAAGATACATTGAATTAAATCATGTTGAATCATTACTTATAAGCTTATGAAATGGAAACTAATTATGCATTGAATCATATAAAATTATCTACATGTGTGTTTATATTAGATGAAGGATTGACTATGATTAATTTATTAAAATTTCCTTATTTTATTAAATTTTTTAGCTTTAGCTATTAGGTTAGAAGAATTTGATGTGCGTATTGAGTATGAAGGCATAGGAAAAGGGGCTAATAAATGAAAGATACTATGCCCAGAATGGTTATATTACTAATAAGTTTTAAACCTTATTAAACATGTGTTAATAATTTAGTTGCCTAGCTCAACACCTTTGTTGACTTAGTGTCTTGTTAGGTCACCAAATTTTAATATTAGTGGGTGAAACTTGTTGTCACCTTGAAGATCTACCAATGTTTAGAATGTCTAATGGCTAATTGGAAGATCTTCCATGAATTTTATTAGTACTAAGATCAAGTGGGAAAGGAGGTAAGTAAATATTAAAAGTAATTGTATAAATTTTCAAGAGCTACCATGTGCCTTAATTGAGCATAGGAAAGAACATCCCTTAATGAGGCATGGTTAGGCAAATGCAGGTAGTTGGATTATTTTAGGATGTTTATATATATATAAGTTAAGATCCTTTTGTTGGGGAAATTTTACCATTTAAAATAGAATTAGAATTATAAAAATTAAAGGAGAATAAGTAGATAAGATTAGTTGGTTAAGAGAGCCAAGTTTGGATAGCCAGAGGATAGTGCCTAGGTAGTTGGAAGGTTGATAGATGGGCTTCATTTTTACTCATGTAATTTTCTAGTCATTTGGAATGAAATGATATATTATTTAATTTGTCTTCTTCCCTTGAAGGGAATAAGAACACTTGGTTTACTCAATCTATTTTATTGTTTTCCCATGGTTAAGCATTAGCCATCATGTAGTGTTTGCTCATTTAAGGGCATTGGAGTGATTATTCCTCTTTAGTTGAAATAAATGATTTATAATTTATTGAATGAAAATATTTATGATGTTGTGACACTAAGTGATGGTGGTGTGTGAGAAACATCTTCATGATTGGTATTGCATCAAAGTCCTCCTGTGATGGTCATGGTGGAAGGTTGTTTTGTCTTCCCATGAATGTCCTAATAGTAATGAGTTGAAGTCCTCCTATGTTGAGCATGGTGGAAGGCTATCTGACCCTTAATTGGAACATCATAGTGGTAGTATTAAAATTATTCCTATGCTATTAATGGTGTTAGGTTTTTCAGCTCTCCCATGACCATTGGCAAGAAGTAATAGAGTGAAACATACTTTTATGACTCCAATATTTTGGTAGGACTTGTTATGTTATGAAATCTTGCCTATCAATTTTAGATTTTTAAATTCTTAACTTTAATTGAATGATAATTTGAATGATTTATTTCTATATTTGGGACTAGGAGTATCCTTAGGTAAGAATCAAGAATAGGACTATAGGTTTTGGCATGATCATTCCCTTATGTCAAACACCCTTGATTAAATATCCACCCTTAACTTTACCAAGTTATGTAATCATACTCAGAGCTAAGAGTCTCAATATTGGGGGTGTCTAGAGTATCCTTATGATGATGAAAAAATGTTAGATAGTGATCCTTCATTATATTTTCTATTATATTCTTGAGATCAAATGTGGAATGCCATTGCAAACTACTTGGTTCTTCTACACTTGATCAGATTGAAAGAAATATCTCTCATTTATGAGCAAATATGAATGCATATATTTTATTAATAATGTTATAGTAGACATCCTAATTTTAATATTATTTTAAAATAAAGAGTTTGGATATAATTCTAACTAAGGATTAAAATATCTATTTTCTATATACTGAAACCTTAGTGTTAAACTGAGATATAATTGTTTATGAAATCTTGATTTATAAGATCTTTGGAAGAGTCATATATGTATCAAAAATATTTGGCCGTTGAGTAACTTTAAAATAAATGAACATATTAATTTCCTTGGTTATACCTTTGTCATGAGTGAGTAGTCTTTAAAGCATTGTGTATCTCTTGATCTGAATGTGATGTGATTTAATGAATCAAACTTATATTATTTATAATAACTCAAGTAAATAGCTATGAGTTTATTATTTGAAATGACATTATAGATTAATATTTATAATGTAGATGATTACTTTACTAAAATACATATTGTGGATGAGTCCTAGATTGAGGCATTTAGAAATTTTTATGCTAGAAACCTTCCTCATAATAAAACCAACTTAAAATGAGAGGAGAGGTATTGTTAATCTTCCTTGTTTGAGTTTCTTTTTCTTCATATCAAATTAAGTCATTTGATCCTATATTTACTTGAATGGAATGAAATGAGCTAGGGTATATTACCAACTAAATCATTTGACTGAGCCTTTAAATCAATCATCATTACAAGTGGATTCCCTTTTTACCAATGAGTTTTTAGTGAGAAGTCAAGTCTCTTGAATGGGTTGCTTATTCAGATAAACCAATGAGAATATTGGCTTAGCATCTAAATAATTTTTTTTATCTTAAAACCTTCTTGCCCTATTATTTATGTGATATATACTTATCTCATTAGAGTATATTCTAAGGAATGGAGACTCTACCTATATCCTTCAGTCAATAGTAGCTAATGCAAGCATTTTTATTACTAGCCAAGTTATCTTTCTTTAAGTTGTCTCTACATTTTATTTTAGCTTATGCATTAGTCAAATCTATACTTTGATTGTGCTTGGTTTTGAATTATCTCAACCATAAGAATTAGGGAAAGTTACCTTACATATCATTTGCCTTAGCTTCTCAATGAGACCCTTATGTATTTTAATTGTGTAACACTTGTCTTTCCTCTTTGATAAGAGCCTTTCATGACCCTTTTTGCCTTACTCAAATAATTTATTTACCCTTTTTCTATTGATTTTTACTTAATATATTTTCATGAAATTTTGGTGAGTGGTTTAGAGGAAGCCACATGTCACTATCTCATAAACTTGGGAGTGACATTAACATGGTTTTATGTATGGTCAGTGTCAATCTAGCAAGATTGTGGGATGTTACCATGATGCATCATCTTGATGACCCACACTCCCAAAGATGACTATATAAGAAGTTTTCCAATGGGCTATTGGGATCACAAGATGTTATCATGTGGCATAATCTAGTGACTCATAGTCTTGAAGATGATTGTATAATAAGTTTACCTCTAGGCTAGTGGGATCATGACATGTTTCCACGTGTCATCATCCTAAAAAACCATAGTCTTAGATATGACTATATGATAAGTTTTCCTCTAGGATAGTAGGCTCATGAGATGTTACTACATGACATGATCTTGAAAACCTATGATCCCAAAGTTTAACATACAAAGAGTTTGCCTTTGAGACAATAGACTAGTAGGATGTTACCATATGTCATCATCCTAATGAGCCTTAGTCCTATAAAATTCTATGTTATAGGTAGAGCCTCTAAGTAAGAAAGATAGTATTATGTGGCCACATAGCATCATCAAAATGATCCATAATCTTAAGGTTATAGATTTAATGTGAAATCTTCTTAGACCAGTGAGGAAGTGGTAGGACACCGCATGGTAAGAGATGACCCTAAGAGCTTGAAGAAAAGATATAATGGCCTTAGAGGCTATTGAATTTACCATGTGTATAATGGTTGCATCAAATTTAAACTCAATTTAAATTTACATCTATTTTAACATGAGTTAGTGGAGAACTCTAAGTGCTAATAGAATGATTTAGAACTATGGCCCTTAGATTTATGGCATGATCTTATTATGGAATGGTTATAGAAGCTAGGATTACATGAGTGTTATGAATAACATGAATTCTTTTATTTACTTATGTTTTTATGATTGTTTGTTTATGTTTTTATCTATGTCATGATTTATTTAGAGAGAAAAAATGAGCATGACACTTTTCATCATTTATTGCATAAGATACATTTATTATTCAATCAATAATTATATAGATGATTAAAGGATGATTTTATAAGTAAACCATTTGGAATTTTAAAAAAAAGAGTAAATTTTGAGTAACCCAAATGGGGTCCTAATAGTTAGGCATATGTATACACAACATTTTTTAAAATTTATCATTTACTAACACTTTCCCTCTTACATCAACATATTTATTTTCACTCAATCTTAGTACATGCCTTAAAGGGTGCACTGGGAAATAGTTGGGTAAATCAATGGTGTTTTATGAGAGACATTGTTGTTTGATCTATCATGCCTGTATCCACTATAATTACCTCATATTAGATCCCCTAATAAATCATCCTCCTTATAAATCATAACTATACCAAGTCCCATATTCTCTAATTATATTATCCCAACTTGATGTAGTATAGATTAATTCCCTCCAACCTAAAAATTTAGGAAGGATTAAGATCAAAATGTTGGTATATTAATGTAACTCCATATAGTATTTGGCCTAGTTTGAGTTTAAACCATCAACTACATTGAGGTTGGCTAATGACATAAAATAAAAATTTAGAAAGGGTCAGTATCACTCACCAATATAAATACAAGTCCTCATTTCAATACAATGAAGATGAACATTCATTTTTGCATTGTAATTTCTCATAATTTTTCTTAAGTCTACATTTGGAGAAACCATTCCTTATATCTTGTCTTGGATTAAAAAATCTTGTCTTATGGAGCCTTAGATGCAATAGGAGGAGTCATTTTAGCCTAGATCTTGATTCAACCTTTGTGATCCTTAAAACCACAATAATCTATTACAAATCACCATTAGCCAAGGGGAAGATTAGGGATCGATACATTTTGTTCAAGGTAATTATATTATAAACTTAGATATTTCATTTTATAGATAGAATTTGAACAATTAATATCTTAAATAAATGTATAACACAATGTTTGAATCTCCTCTACACTTATACTTACTTTGGCTATATGTTTTTTAAAAGTTTCTATTTTTGACCTTCGGTGACATAGGTCTTCATTTTCCTATGATGATACCTCACCCTTTTTAGTTTATTTTACCTATCCCCCTTATTTTTATTTCTAGCTTGGCAATATTAAATTAGATTAATTCTAATATTATAAGACCTAATTAGAGTTATTTCATTATATAGATTTACTAGATGATTTGAAACACTCTCTATTGATGTTGTGTCATAAATTTTTCTCTTGATAAATTTAGTGGATCCATTTGGTCATATCCTAATACATTAAGTATCAGTGGGATATAATTTATTTACCTTATCTTAATCTAGATCTCTTATATAGGATAACTTATAGGTCAATCATAACTCATTGCATATACACTCCATATTTAAAAATATCAAAAATTTAATCACCATCCTTCAATTATTCATTCCATCATATAACACAATATTCACATTACATCATATATGGGTACTCCATAGGCTACATGACATAATCAAGTAATCATCAACAACAAAACCATCTAAAATGATTGGTAAACTAGTGCATATAAAGGTAATGGTGACATCATTTTTTATTGAAATAATTTTTTGATTTAATTTAAATATTTAAAATTATGTTCATTCATATTTTATTAGTAGCCTCGATGTTATGGGCTCAACCTGAAACCAATATTCCCTTTTGAGTAAAGATGTTACATCAACCTTTTTCCATCACAATATCGATTGTATCAAATCATTTCATTCTATTATGCATGATCTTGCATTAATAAGTTTTTCACTTGAGGATGAGTGTCATGTAAATTGGGGGAGTGATCCATGAAAAACTACGTGACACTAATAAAATTGACAAGCATGTAAAAAGTCTGATTAATGAAACATGTAAGCAATTTATTATGAAATTGAATGAAAGGTAATTATTTTTTTATTACGGTTAAAGGAAAGGATTTTTTAACTAGGGAAACCAAAACATTAAAAGTAAAACAAATACAAAAAATAACAAGAGGACTAACCAAGTCACAAAGAGAAATAAGTCTAAATAGTGACAAGAATAACTATAAACTACCAAAATATAGCCTGTGAATATCTTAAACAACACCAAATACAAAAATAATATAGAAAGGAACTAAAATCCATTTATATGTCCAATCTTCCTATGCCATCCTTTCAATAAGTTTTCATGCATTTTAGGTTCGAGTCAATCTGAAGAAGTATTTTTTTCTTATCTATGTCTTTAAAACATTCACTACATTTAGGATTCTTACCCTTTCCTTTGATTATCTCCTCATATCAAATATTTATCCCATGTGACATCTTAAAATATCCATATTATGAATTCCTTCATGCATGATTACCTTACTAAAATTGACCAAATTGCTGATATTGTTTTTAATTTTTAATTTTATTATTTTCACATTCTAGGGCACCAAACCTATCTTTGAGTCTTTGAATTTGGATTTTGTAGTCATTATTAGCATATTTATGTGTCAATTTATCATTATCCTATTGGAGAATTTTCACTTTTCCTTAGAGCTTAGACAGTTCCCTCATAAACCACCTCATAATGATTATTTACAAATCCAATTCTTCTTCAATTTTGTTTTTATTTTACTTACCTTTTAGAGATTCAACCATGGAATTAAAATTTTCATTAGGCTCATGGGATTGGGTTCATTATTCTTGAAATTATTTCTCCAAAGATCAATCCCTCACTTTCCTCTTACCCTTGTCAACTTTATTAGTTAAAGTCTAATTTTTATCCCTTTTAGGCACATTTTGGGTATTAGTCTCCTTTTTATCTCTAATAAAATCTTCAATTGTGATAGATTATCCAATTAAAATTCTATTTTTACATGTGTTTTCTACCGATTGACTAGTCACTGAAGGGTATTTAATAATACTTATTAGTCAGTTCTTAATACCAATCCCTTATAATTTGGGGATGTTCTTGGTAGTATTATGTTGTTTTTATTTATTAGGATTACTACCTAGATACTTAATCCAAATCTTATACACTTTCCAAATTTCCTCTTTACCTTCATGGGTTTGGGATGTTTAGGGGTGATTTGATTCATTCCTTTGAAATATTTATGAATGAAAAAAATTACTCCTTCATGCCTTAAAACCATATATTTACCCTTTTTAACCTTTTCAATGGAATTTTCCATAGAAAGTATAATGTAGACAAGTAAACTCAAAGGAATACCATGTATAAAGTAATTGAGAAAGACAAATAGAGACCAACACACAACATTAAACCTACCTTCTAGAGTGATATACTGAATGATATGGAACACCACTTCTCTATAATGTCTCATTAGGGATTCATGATAAAAACCATTATGCAACATCTCAAAAGTTTCTCCCTCCAAAATAAATCTATTTTCTCTTTTTTGTAATCTTTGACAATTTTGTATACTTTGGTCACCTCAATTTCCATCCCAATGATGTGAGAGATCAATTATTTAGAGATGTCAAGCAAGAACCCATTGATATTCAACATTATGTTATCCCAAACCTCTTCATTATTTTTAAATTCCTTTAACATATTGTGTTTAGTTCTATTTTGGATACCCATGGATTAAAAATGGTATATTTGTGGCTTTTTGAAATAGAATAGGTTTTTTAGGATTCCTAAAATGTGAAATTATAAATCCCCTTAAGTGCCTCATTCCATGCCACTCAAAGCCATTAATGATTTTCTTCCAATATTAATAAGTCTATAATCTAAGTTGTCTTTTTTCCTATTGAATCTAGAAACTTATCTTTAGGAACTTTCAAAAAGACAAGGGGAGTAACATTAAATAGGTTCAAATAAATACAAATAATATTAAAAATAAATTTCCAATGAACTTTATTTTTACAAGTGGAAAAGACCCCCAAATTTTCAACCATTTTGAGCATCATAAATAGGAACTTCCTCATCTATCCTCTAGCATATATCCTAAGGTAATTCTTCTCTCATATTCCAGCTAATAAAACTAGCATAACTAAATCCCATGTTGTAAAACCAATTAGAAACCTTGTTCATGTTAAATGGACACCTCTTGCCAATAATCTAAAATGGATATAGACTCATCCACCACCTATTTAATTCTCCAACTCACTATATTTTTCTTAGAAATATAGTTTATGATATTCATTAAGTATCCCTAAATGATGAGATGGTGAATACCCAATTATTATACCAATTTTATAACCCAAAGGGTAGCAAGATATTCTTCCTAATGGTTAGTTTTGATCCCCATATCACCAACATAAGTAAAAACAAGCCTTCCTTCATGGTCTCTCATAATACCTCCTCCTCCTGAGGGACCTATATTTCCCTTAGAATCCCCATCAAAATTTAACTTTAGCTACCCAAGAAGATGAGGTTTGCATTTATTCCTCCTTATTTCATCTCTAGAATCAATCTTACCAAAGCATAGAGAATCAATTTACCGATTTAAAGTTGGTTGTCCTTCAAACATTTTCAAATTTTTACCTTTTCCACTAGTCATAGCTTTAAAATTGTATGCAATAGAAAAAAAAATCTTGTTAGATAAGGCCATACTTAGGTGATTTCCATTCCTAAAAATACTATCATTTCTTTCACCCCAAATTCCACAAATAACATGAGGCAAAGTGAGCTTCCAAATTTTCTTCAAGAGATAATTTTGAAAAAAACACTCCCAAGATTTCCATAATTCAAACACAAATCCATTGAATATCCAAATGACTTAAAATTTGTTAAGGAATAATCTCCATACCTCATAGGCAAATAGATAATCAATTAATAAATGGAAAACTATTTCATTATCATTTTTGCACAAAGGGTATCTATTGATCAATATGAAGCCTCTTTTCCTTAAATTATCCATAGTCAACACTTAATTTTTAATATCCACCCACACAAAATATTTGACATTGGGTATGAGGAACTTATCCCATAATCTATACCAATTCACATCATTTCTTGGAAGATTATCCACCAAACTATAACCATATTTGACTTGATATTGTCCATCGATAGATTCTTTTAATACCAAGTGATCCTCAATGATGGTTTTTGATAGATGATTTATTCTCAACAAATCATTTAGGTTAGTCAAATTTTTATTATCTTCCTCATTTAAATTATCAATGCTCAACCTTTTCTAACTTCTTGTACCTTCTATAATCTGCCAATAATTTTAAACCTTGCTACAATATATATTTTGAATGTGGGATTGAGTGTGCTGCCATGGTTCTAAAGTGATTAGAGGTTCGACTAAAATTTATGATTATTTTTATAAATTAAAATTAATACCATTTCCCATTTTCCATTTATAATCTTAGGATATAAACTTTTTGTTAATGTTTACAAAAATATAGAAGTGAGATCCCCAAACAAATTGTTTATATTCAAAAATAAAAATAGGATCTCTATCATATAGGTATTTAAATCTTAAAATATTAGCCTATGTATTATTTATTTTGAGTAATATCCAATCAAATTTAGAGAAAAGAGCTTTATTCATCCAATTTAATCTTCAAATACCTAGTCCTCCTTTGGTTTTTTCCATGTAAATGTTTTACCAAGCCAATAAATGAATTATATTTATATCTTTCACACATATCCATAAAAATTTCTTTGAATTTTATTATTATTATATTTTATGATCTTAGATAGATTAAATATAGAAAAAGTATAGACCAAAAGGCTCTAAAAAACACTTTTGATAAGTAAGAGTTTGCCTGCCTAAGAGAGAAGCTTCCCTTTCCAACCATCTAGATTTATTTGAAATCTTTCCACCAGGGGATTCAAAGATATAATAGGGAGGTTTATTATAAATATAGGTATTCCTAAATAAGAGGAAGGAGTTTTTTTGATTTGATATCCCAAGTTCTAAGTTATTCTAGTTTGTCTTCCTAAAGGTTTATTGAAAAAGAAAATAGAACATTTTTCAAAGATTATTTTTTGATTAGAAGATTGTTCATACATAAGTATAATTTACTTTAAAATTTTATCTTCCTTAGTAGATTCATTTTCCAAAAGGATGGTATCATCTAAAAATTGTTGATGGAACACCGACTACACATTCATAGTTAGCTTAAAACTTTTAACTCTCCAATTGTCATAGCATTTGAAATAAATCTTCTCAAAGATTCAATGATAATGATGAAAATGAAAGGGGATAAGGGATCCCCTTGTCTCAATCCTTTAATAATTTTTAAGAAATAATTTACCACTCCATTCAAAAGAACCAAAAACATGCAAGTAAAAATACAAGATCATATAATATTCCTGAACTTATATTGGAAACCAAATTGTCTCATGAATCTATCTAAAAAAATTCCACTCTAATCTGTCATAAACCTTAGTCATGTCTAGATTTATCACCATTCTATCACTTTTTATTTTATCCATTAAGTGAATGGATTTGTGTACTACAATGATCTCATCTTTGATTTGTCTTCCATGGATAAAACCACCTTGTTGAGCCTCAATAATAACTTCCATAATTGGTTGTGATCTTAAATAAAAAGCTTAGTAATGATGTTATAAATGGAATTACATAAAATAATAGTTTTAAAGTCAAGAAAATTAATATCTCCTTCCTTATCAGGAATCAAAACAAGAAAGATGTAATTGAATTATTTTAACATCTAAGCAGATTCAATAAATTTGTTAACCACATCCACCACATCATCTCCAATGATATCCCAAAACTTTTGAAATAAGGCTATTGGAAATTCATTTAGACCTAGATATTTTTTAGGGTCTATTTTTGAAATAAAAAATTTAAGATATTCATTAGATGTAGCCACAATAAGAGCTGAATTATCTTCTTGGGTTACCAACTCTAGAATTTAATGCATAAATTCTTGCTCAAATCTGATGTTTCTTTTGAAATCATTCTTAAATGTTTTTTTTTTAAAACTCACACTTTATTTATTAATGTGATATTTATTGGAAATGATGTGTCCTTATCTATCTATTATTTCCTTCATTGAATTATGAGCTCCATGTCTTAAAGTGGACATATGAAAAAAGGTGTGTTTTTGTCTCCCTCCTTGAGACAAATATTACTTGATATTTGTATCCATAGACTCTCTTATCTCATATCAATCATGTGATACTCACAAAGTAACTATTTTTATTTATTTATAGTGTCTATATCATACCTATTACTTTCTATTTTAGACTCAAGCACATAAATTCCAATTTTTAGAGATTTTTTCTGAATAAAAGCATTTAAAAAGACCTTTTTATTCCATTGTCTAATTTTGATCTTGACATTCTTCATTTTTAAAACCAACCGATACATATCCATACCATTAACATTCAAAGAGCACCATTACATAATTTTATTTTTTGTCTCTGAATGTGTGAACCACATATGCTCCATTCTAAACATATATCTATCCTCTTTAACAATTTTTCCATTATTTTAAATTCCAAGGGATTATGATCTAACCCTACATGAGGTAGAGATGTTAAAATGAAATCCTTCTAAATCAACCAATCTATATAAATGAAAATTTTGTCAAGCCTACATTGAATAAAATTTTCTCCCAGACTCATGTTACTCAAAGTAAATTTAGAGCCTTTTAATTCCACATCAAACAAACTAATATTAGAAATGAGGGAAGATAAGTCCTTGATTTTTGAAAAAAAAATAATTTCCTCCTTTTTCATCCCTTAGATAAAGGGTAAAGTTGAAATCTCTAACCAAAATCCAAAAAAACTCCTTACAAGTATTTATAAAAAATATTAAATCATCTCATACATTTTTACAAATAGAAATATAATTAGGGGAATATATCTTTGAAAAAATCCATTGCCTATCATATAATGAATTAATGAAAAGGACCACCAGGTGGTTAGATGATTTGAAAAAAGGCTCCCCAATCAGTTTATTACTATCCCAAAATGTAATAAGACCCACTAAAAATCTTGCCAAAATAGAAGAAGAAGATCCAACATCCTTCCAATAACTATTTGTATGGTTCTCAAAGAAAACCTCATTATCTTTAGGTTCTTGAATGGCCAAAGTAAGAGGTTTTTGACTTCTAAAATATCTAAAAACTATTTTTATTTATAGGAACCATGGATTCATCTAATACTCCAAGAAAATATCAGCTTGATTAACTAAAAGGATAAGGGATACCTCCCTTAAAAGAAGTATGGATTGAATTCCATCTATAATTTCCACATCTATGATGTTTTTAAACATTTATCTTTTGGAAGATTTCCTAATCTTAGGAGGCACATAAATAGCTGGTCCTTTAGTTCCTCTCCTGGTAGTGATAGAGGATGATAACTTGGTTTAAATGTTATGCTTGGGAGTTGAAGAGATATCTTGGGAAGTGACCTCCCCCACTTGGGAATCCTTTTGGGATGAAGCTACCTAGTGATTTATCTCTTTTACTTTTTTTCCTCTAAAAACTTCTTCCTTGAGTATTTGACATTTTGAAGTAGATGGGGTTGAAATATTTCTTAATCCTCTTATAATTTCACTAATATATCAAACTAATTTGAATATTTTTTTAGTTAATATATTAAAATTTCCTATGCCCTATCTTCTATATTCAAGAATATTGTATTTATCTCTATGGAGTTAATCACCTTGTCAAAATTTTGGCTATGTAAATGACATGATTCTTTTGTGTTGACTACCTATAAATGTTTCTCATTTTTTATGTCAACCTTCTTACTTTCTTATCGAACCACCTTATCTAAAATAATTTATTATTTTTAAATCTCCACTTTATCATTATTCTTCTCCTATTTTATATAACTTCAAATTTTGATGCATTTATGATTCTTTAAATGACACTTCTTTTTTATGCCATAAATGTTTGAACTAAGATAATTTATTTTTAATAACTATGGGATAAACCTTGTATTAATGACCCAACTTATGATGTTTTTCACAAAGTAGAACCAACTTTTCCAACTCAATGTTCTGGTTATGGAAACCAAAGGAGTGTGTAAAAACATCGATGAAGGAAGATCTTGATTTATAAAAGTGATCACATAGAAATGAGCATGAAAAAATATATATATGGATTTTTTTGTTAGATAAAAGGTGATCAAATAATTACAAGTCTTAGCACTAATGATGAAAATATCCTCCTCCCAAAGTTCAACCAAGAGACCAAGGAGATGAAACTAGATGGGAGTTAAATTGATGTTTTCTATTTCCAGATCATAACCTAGATGCCATTTATTTATAAATAGTCTTGATATTCCAAATAACTAAGGACCTCCTACTAATATAAGAGCACAATCATTAGGGTTGTTAAGAACCATGAACTCAATGATTGAAGTCATATTTCAAGGTGGTGTCATTAAAAGAGTTTCCAACCATAAAAATTGACATCAGACCACAACCACAAAATACATTCCATGTAGAACCCTAAGGGTTTTTACCTAGAAGGGTTACCTCTATGAAAACTTAATCAACATTTTGGATATGAACACTTAGTGTTTATTTACATAACAAAGGTTTAGATAAAACAATAACCTAGAAAGATAACCAACAAAAAATGAAGCACCTTCATAAAAATAGTTCAAAATTTTCAAAACTAAAGCACATCATCAAAATTATACATGTAAAATAAGAATAAAATGCATCCACATTTTTTCACCATGACATTTAGTCATTTAATAGGGTTAAAACAAAAAATTAAGGCATCACTTAATTATTGTGGGTACAAAACACAAAGTTGTCTCTACCTTAACTTTATGTAATCCATAATACCTTCTTTCTCATGTTTTATTTTCACTACATGAACCCTTATATTTTTATCCCACCTCTAAAAATACTAGAAACTAGTCCTCATTAAAGTCTATCACCTTCCCCACAAAATAGATCAAGTTGAGACATAATGTAATGGATGTGTTATCTCCATGTTCCCTCACAACCCAATTTATTGAAGATAAAAATGATAGTATCAATGACAAATAGCCTCACCATATCCTTTACAAACTAACTACCAGGATTTAAAAACCCAAAAATGGTGGACAAACTCTCTAAGGCTTCAAAGTAATCACTAGGTTTTTTTACCAACTCACTAAGCTCAAAACACTACCAGTAAAAACATACAAAATTAAAGCTTCCACCAACCAAACTCATCAAAAAATAATAAAACCCTAATTCAACTATTGATTATACTCACCATGTAATATGATGGCTATGCCATTGATTAACATCTATGTTGATCAAATGCAATCAAAAATCAATGATGCAAGAATTTGACTAAGATCTAAATGACCATTCAATCATAATAGTAAATATAAGCCAAAAGTTCCCCCATGTGGATAAACAAGAAGACCAAGCCAATAATAATCACCCAAGGCCCCTATAGATAGATGAAATGCAAGTATTTCTAGAAAAAGCAATAATTAACCAAAGCCAAAAAAACTACAAACATGGATGCGTAATGAACTAGGGATTCCTGAATAGTCTATTCCATGTTCATCACAATGGTGTGAAAAAAAATCTAAATACATTGGTTCTAACACAATGGATAATTACCATTGAGTGATCAAGATAATGACGAATAAAATAGTTAGTAAGATTTAATGATCGAATCTTAAAATTGGAATAGAAGGTGACAAAAAGAATACACATTAATTCAACACATGTCAACATTAAAAATAAGTCAACAAAAGACTATGGTTACTTTTGTAAACTCTTGTATTAATATTTATTATCATAATATAACTAATTACCACATAACTAGCCCGACCAATTGATTCTAATAATAAAACCTAGATCATATCAGTACATGCAGTCAAAGAAAATATGACATCATTAGTATCTATCGAATAATATTAAAGTAAATATAATTTAAAAATAATCAACTAAATATAACATAGCCATTTCTAATACATAATAAAATGATTGTAATAAAAATATATGAATAAGTTAGTGTTATGATATCATAATAATAAAAAACATATAAATTTTATGCCATGTCCACAACAAAAAATAATCATAATTTTTTAAAAATGTTCCCAAATGGGGTCATGACATCCTCTTCCTCTTAAAAAAGAGTCATCTTAGTGACTACTAAAATAACTAAGAATATTGCTTCCTAAAAACACCTTCATATTCCCACATAGATCTTCTCTCATTATGTGGGTCTCATTGGACCATTAATTTTTGAATATCCTTATTTTTCAACTTAGTGCTATGATGGTCCAAGATCCTCATGGGTTTCAACTATATCTACTCCTCTTCCATAACTTAAAGGTTTTTCTGATCTAAAATGTCAGTGGAAAAAGAAACATACTTTATAAGTAAGTAACATAAAAAACATCATGAATACTAGATAGATAAGGAGGAAGGGCCAACTGATAGGCTATAGGAATATTTTTTATGATGTTAAAGGGTCAAACAAAACATGGAGCTAACTTAGATTATTTTATAAATTTAATTAAAATTATATAAGGTTTAACTCTTAGAAAAAATTATCACCCAAACATAATTCATGAGGTGATCTTTTCTGATTTGCATAGCTATTCTACATATCATAGGTATTTTTAAGACGCCAAATATGTGCCATTTTCTATCATAATCCTGAAGTAAATCAGGATTAGAAAAATAACCCTATTTTTTAAGTTGTCATAACCAAGAGGAGTTTTGCACTTTATCCTATATATGGATTCAAAAGGAGCCATCTTAATCACAAAATGATAATTATTATTGTAATAAAACTCAACCAAATGAATATATTTTTTCCACTTGGATTGTTTATCCATGACATACATTCACATCATGTCTACTACTACTTGATTCAATATTTTATTTTGACCATCTATTTCTAGGTGGTACATAGAACTAAATTTCAAGCAAGGTTTGAAGGTTGTATTCAAAGTTCACCAAAAAATTTATGTGAATAGTTTATCCTAGTATGAAATATTTAATTTTGAAATTTCATGTAGCTTAAAAAAATATTTTAAAAAATCATTGGCAAATACAGAAAAGTCATCTATTAGATTTCCAGCAATGAAATGACCAACATTGGTTAATTTTTCTAATCACAACCATAATTATATCATGTTTGCTTTGAGATTTATGTATTACAAAGATAAAATCAAGTGATATTACAACCCACTTATCCTTACGTACTTCATGTGTGGTATAATAGACTCCCATGATGATAATTATCAGTGTTTACTCACTAGCATTCTAAATATTTGGCAACAAATTTTTCTGCATCATGTTTCATTCCAGGCTAAAAGTAGCACCTTTTTAGTTCATGTGTCATCTTTGTGTCACCTAGATGAGCATAATGAGGTGTTTTGTGTACTTATTTCATATATTTAATATGAAATCTACCATATTTAGGTACATAAATTTTATATTTATGCCTAATTAGGCCATCATTTTCCACATAAAATTTAGAAAATGACTTTACTATATGTTTGTCATTTAAAACTACTCTTACTTAATGGTAATACTTATCCAAAAGTTGATGTTCTAGTACATGACTTCTAAAATCAGACTTGATTATAGAAATGGTAAAAATATACATGCATTGTTTGAGTGAATCAATAGCATGATTTTCCTTACCATTAACATATGAAATATCTATATCAAACTTACTTAAAAAATCCTACCATTTATATGTGTGCATTGAATTACTCATAGGAAAATAGATGTTCCAAAATGCAATGATCAAATTTCACCTTAAAATATTTTACCAACAAAATTTTTTTACACTACTTCAATGTATGCGCTATGGAAAAAAGATCCATATCATGTGTAGGATAGTTATTTTCATGTTACTTGAGTTTATTTGACTCATAAACCACCACTTTTCCATCTTGGGTCAAAATTACATTAAAAAACTTCCTTGGAGGCATCTACCTAGACCTCAACATTACCATTTGGGTTAGATATGCCAAGTATTAGTGATTGTAGTTAGCAAAACTTCAAATTTGTAAAATGTCTCTTCATAAAAGGGTGATTAAAACACTTTATTTCTTTTATGCTACAAGGAAGTGATGGGGTTGGCTATGCTATAAATATTTTCCATAAATCTAAGGTAATAGTCAATCAAGTCTATGAAACTATGTACTTTATGTATATTATTAGGATCAAGCCACCCATATATTACTTTGATCTTGGCTAGATCAATAAAAATACAATATTTAGAAATGATGTGCCCAAGATAATGAATCTTAGGCTGAAATAAGACACATTTAGACAGCTTAACATATAAGTTATGCTTCTTTATTGTCTATAAAATTAATTTCAAGTTTTTTTCATGTTCTTCTACATTTTTGAAATAAACTAGAATATCATCAAAAAAAAAAACATAGACTTGGCTAACTAATATTTGAAAATGTTGTTCATTAAGTTCATAAATGTAACTGGTGCATTCAATATCCTAAAATGCATCATAGTAAAATCATAGTAATCATAATGGGCCTTGAAACTAATTTTATGAATGTAATCCTCCTTGATTCTCAACTAATGATAAATTGATATTTTGGAGAAGATAACTACTCCTTTAATTTGATCAAATAAATCATCTATCTTTGGTAAGGGATAATTATTATTGATCACCAATTTGTTAAGAATTATATATTCCACACATAGTCTAAAGGTTTTATCATTATTCTTCATGAAGGCAACTAGAGCACCTCAAGAAAATACACTTGGCCTTATACTTCCATTTTCTAAAAGTTATTTTATCTGAACCTTTAGTTATTTTAAATTAGCCACATTCATTCTATATGAAACTGTAGAGGTAGGTGTATCCCCTAGCATGATATCGACTGAAAAATTGAACTCTATTTTAGTTGGAAGTTTTAGTATTTTTTTTAGGAAACGCATCCTTAAATTTCCTCAAGAGAGGAAATTATTGGAAAGCCTCTTCCTTTTTTTAGATGATTTATGAATTTAGACTACATATAGTTGGAAACATTTATGCACTACCTTTTTTAGTTGTAAGGATGAAATAAATTTGCATGCCTTAGGAATTTAAATGCCTTGCACTACCATAATTTTACTAAAATCATCTTTGCATTGAAATATTTTGAAAAAGAAATCAATCATTACTTGGTGAGGCTTTAACCAATCCTTTTAAAGGATTAAATCATAGTATCCTAGATAATATATAAATAGGTCTAATTTGGTTTTAAAGACACCTAAGTCCATCTCATCTTATTATAAACACTCATAGATTGGCACCCTTTTTCTTATACTAAACTTTACTTCCCAAACTTATTTGACTCTAATAGGTTTTGATCTACACTTGATTACTAAAATAGTTGAACAAACTATCTATAACACTAAAATCAATCAAAATATAAATATATATGCTTAATAATATACCTATAGTCTCAATTAGAGTTTCCTAAAAATAAGCATTCTAATTACCCAGTGTTGCATAGACCCTATGGTTAGCTAATTATCTAAGTTTCAACTTGAAACAGTCATTTTGATAGTTTTTATCACGACATTTACAGCATTGGACAATTCTAAAATGTATAATAGGAATAACATTAGCTCCTATTTTTGGCCCACATTGGTTGCCTTGGGTCTAGTTTTTATTATTTGACCTAGATTTAGCTGAGGTTTAGACCTTAAAATTTTTATTTTACCATTTGAAATTGCCAAAGCCACTAGTAATTATAGTAAATCTTCTATTTAAATCTAAATTCTTGAAAATTTTACAATTAATGGAAGGATATTTAGATTTAATCTATAGTTTATTCTTTTTAAAATCTCCTCTTTATTTTTGATTATATTTTTCCTTCTCTTTATCCCTATGGGTAGATTCAATGGTAATCATTAAGGCCTTTGGATTCATCATATTAACATCATGCATAGATATTTCCTTTAGTCTAAGTTTAAACTTGGTCTCTTTAATATATTCATCCTACATGTAATTTACATGATGCAATATATTTATAAAATTATTCTCATATTTAATTACTATCATATTCTCTTGTTTTAACAATTGAAAACCAGTAATTTTTAATTCTTTGAAATTGGCATTCAAGTAACTCTTCTAGAAGTGCCTTTTAAAAATGTTCCAAGTGAGATTCAATGAATTATATTATTTTAAATCATATATATTATTACACCATGAGATATTAGCACCAACTATTTGATTTTATGCCACCCCAACTTTCACATTGGAAGGAATATTGTGCAAGTTAAAATACTTTTGAAATTGAACTAGATTACACCAGATAAGGTAGGTAGGGAAATATTTTTAATATCATTATTTATTGGATATATTACCATCAAGTTTTTTATTAGATAAATTTCTCCCCCATTTGATCATTATCTAATTTTCATAGTTCTTCTTGTGGAACACCCTCAATATTATTAAGGCTATGTTATTGGGTTTCCATTTTACTTTGGATGGAATTTAGGGATTTTTTAAGTTCATTTAATACTTATTAATTAATATCAATGGAGTTACCCCCATTTGTATTATCATTAATAATTTCATTATTTCTACTAGTATTGTTAATGAGAGTAGGGTAAACCTAATTATTTATCTTATAAGCACCATAACCTCTACCCTAGTTTCCACTTCTAACCACTCTAGGATTAAATTCACCTAGATTGGCATTAACATTGATTTTTCATTTATATATCTTTTGGACCATCCTAAAGAGTTAAAAATTTCAAGGTTAGGGTAGGGTATCAAATCATAAAGTCTCTTTAAGAGATCCCTAGAGTGGAAACCTCTACTTTGATACCAATGAAGTGAACCCATTTTTTTTAAAGAATTCAAATCAAATTATTTTTCCAATTATGAGATCTAAATGAATACCAAATTCAATTTAATATTTAAACTTTATCATAACCAAGTCATACAAAATATTGAAAATTATGAATACCTTGTGATCAGGTCATCTCAAGTAAACCTTATATGAAAGTGTTCCATGTCCCTTATAATATATTAAGATCTAGATGTATAACTATACTATTTCAAATATATATTCTAACCTAAATATACATGCATAAGTCATCTTTACAATATGAATAAATTAACAAAACTCAATCATAATTATTTCACAACCTATTACGGTCTAAATAAATGATTAAGGGTGTGCTAAAATTATGAATTAGATCATTAACATATTATAAATTAGGCATCCTATTTAAAATGAATAATAAATTTACAAAAATTAGTAATCTTCTAAAAACATTTCAAACATTCACAAAACAAGATATGACATCCACTTTTTAAAGTAAGGTACATCATTATGAAACTCATGTTATCTATATTTACTACTAGAGATGTACTATTAATGTTATTGAGTCAATTTAAGCCTAATTTAATATTAATGGAATAACCAAGATATATTCACACCACACCATGTTTTATACACCCATATTTGGTAAAAAAACAATTTATTATCATTTTTATATTCTCTTTGTATATATACATCTCTTGACTGAGGATTGGATATCTAGTGATGTGGGCTCTTGTGGACCTCTTCAATTCCTTCTTATTTCACTTAATTTTCCTACCCCTTAGTCCTATATGTTATTTTATTACTCTTCATACAATGTATTCTATCCTTTTATTTCCTATTATCTATATATTTTGAGCCCTTTGACACCTAGGTCTACTTGGACACTAGCATCAATGTTATTGTCCAACTACAATGTAGGTGTCTAGGCTAATCTTTTTGTCATTATCTATATCTTTTTCTTTGTGACCATTTATTTAACCTTATTTTTACCATCCTATGTTATATTTTTCATGTCAATATATCTTAATTCAAAATCAAGACATACCTATATATACGAAGGCTATAGTCAAATTACACTACCTAGTAATTTGATTTTGATAATTATCAAATTGTAAAATATTATATATCTCAATATATCAAACTACATTACAATATTTAATTGAAAATTTGAATCACTCAAAAGGTCAAATATACTATTGTATTTATTTTACCAAGGGTTATTAGGAGAAAGAGCATATAGTTACATAGTTACAATTTCACATATGTGCCTAGGAGGGTGAACTCCATCCAAGTATAAGGCACTCTTTAGAGTATTGGATATGTATGAAACACTTATCAATTAAGGTTTTTAGGGTTATCTTGACTCATGTGTTAATTTTTTTTTATAAAATTATAATAAGTCTAATATAAAGTAACTAGGGTTTCATTCATTATATGAATTTGGCACACAAGAAAACATAATTTGAGGCACAAGGTAGTTATACAGGTGATAGAATAGGCCTAAGACAAATAAGGATCCATTCTTGTGTGCATATTTAACTATACATCTATGTCAGAGGTAGACACATGTGTCAACGCTACTATCCCTATTTGACATAATCACCCAGTGGTAAAAGATAGCCAAATCATATAATGAACAAGGTCAAAACTTGTAATGTAACCCTATGATGACTCTTGATCACTATCATACCTCAGAATAGAATATCAAACAAGATATTCTCTCTTTCATTATTTAACTACTTTGTGCCTATGATATTTATCACACATGCTAAATTAGGAAAATATATATTATTAATTATAATTTAATGTAAATATTAATATTGTCATTCCTTTCAAATAATTTATTATTTTATGTGTTTTCTATAAAAATCCCCAAAAACCATAAAACATTTGGTGAACCCATCTTATGTTATCGATCCAAAACCCTAATTTTCATGTCGGATCTTTTCCTTCTTCAATATAATTTCATTTCAGATTTATGTATTTTATTTTGAGATTTAATTTTTTTACTCTCCTACTTAGGAATGATTAGTTAAATTATTGATTTTTACTTGGTGGTGGTGTGCTTAATAATTTTTAAAATCTTTATGGAGTCATTATTATAAGGCCATATAAGGAAGCCTCATCCTTATGATCATTTATTTAATGTACCTATTGATCAATGTATTGCATATGAAGATCTCATATAACATTGAAAACATGATAAATCTTATATTTCTTACAACTATGATAATGAAAGAACCAATGATGAAAATGTAAACATAAATGAGAAAGGTAGTGAAATTTCTAATTTTGGTTATGAGTGTGATGATATCCCTCTGGGCTGTGACACCTCTCCTATTCCCTTGATTTATAATGATGAGGGTTTTAAGAGTTAAAAAAGATGCCTAGTATAATATATATGAAAAATGGTAGAATTCATAATATTGAAAATCAAAATTTTGCATGCATACATCCTTTAGTTAATTATAAAAGTGAGCGTGTTGATTCTCTTTACAATGATATAAATGTCCAAAAAAATGAATTTTCCTCCTCTATCTCTTAGGAATAAAATATTAATGACTTCAAGTTTGTGCCTTCTTATCCAAGTAATATTCATGTTAAACATTTTATGCATTCCTTGAATGATTCAGTTGAAAATGGTCAAAGTTGTCCCCCCCCCTCTAATTTTTGGTAAATAACATGTATTTCCTATGTCTCTCATCATTTTTATTGAATAAAAAAATGAGAGTGCATATGAAAATAATAAGTAAATGACTACAAATAATGAATTATTTGGGGACATGAGTAAAGTCCCAAGTATATTTCATGTATCATTTCAAAGTTCAAGTCACGTAAGTCAAAGAAATTAAAAAATAAAATTACATATTCTCTCCCTAATTTAAAAATTAAAATGGAAAGTGAATTTTATATTCTTCCCTCTCATGATGTTGCAATTAAAATAAAAATGTTTATTTTCTTCCCCTCTTTACATTTTATGATATAAAATTATAAATGTTTACAAGTGAAGTTTTTTACTCTACTCATATTGAATGTCATGATATTATAAATACCATAGAACCTTGTAATGAAAATAGTACCAACCTTCATGCTATCCAATAGGATATACTCATATTTTTAATCATAGATACTTCTTTACAAAGTGAAGTAAAACCATGTGATGATCCTCCCCTTCATAGTGGAAAAGATTCAATTATTCATGTGTTATATCTGCATGGTAATTTACATTTGATAGAAAAATATTCAACCTCTTCTTGTGATATGTTATCTATAATGACTACCATGGGAGATTTTCAACAATAAGTCAACACTCTTAAGCTATAAATTTCTTCTCATGAGGTGATTTTTAAGGAAAATATATTAGTAGAGTAACCTCTTACTAAGGATGTATTTTAGAATCCTTACCCTTATAACTTTATTATGCTTAATTTATCCTCATTTTATGGTTAAGGGGATCCTTATATTCATTTACAAAAACATATACACTCCTTTTAATGTTGGGCCCATAATGTAAGCTTACTCTTAAAGGCTTTTCATCATAGCTTTTACTAAGGGGATCTTGATTGGTTTTATAGTATTCAAAATTGTTCATTATAACATTTAAAAAAACTTTAAGATGTATTTATTTCACATTTCCATCATTATACCTTACTTAAGTTACCATTGGAACATTTACAATCATTGACACAAATAGAAAATGAGTCTATACAAGACTATTTTTTTGATTTAAGGATGTTTTGTATTCCTTAAACTATACAACTTAATATTTAGAATTATAATTTATATTTATTATAGGTATCATTTATAAAACTATATAAATAGCATCACATAATACATTTTCTTCATTCAAGACCTTACATGTAATCTAATGAACACTCAAACCAAGTTGCTTATCTTTTCACTGAAAACTATGCACAACAAGAATCATGTTTCCAAGGCAAATAAAAAAGTTACAAAACCCTTATGTATAATCAATAATATATGTATAAGAATTTAAAAAAAATGTGTTTAACAAAGAAAAATAACATGTTTATAGATTATCTCCCAAAATTAGACCATATACCTCTACATAATGATAGCCTCTTCAGTTTGATTGGTACCATGATAAACCACATGATATATTTCATACACTATTGGATAAATTAAGTATAACACTTCCTCTTAATTCACATTATACACCATAATGTTTTGAAAAGGAAAAAGGAAAACACTTCTATACTTAACATTGTATTAACAAACACTGAGATAATGAATGTTTTACTCTTGATCAAAATCTTACACAATTAATCGATCATGGAGTTATCATATATTGGAAAGACATATTTATTGGCCATTTTGGCCCACATGCCAAGATTTTTCCTAGATAGATCAACTGAGTAGAGTCCTGATTGAAATGGATGATCAAGAAATGACTTGAGCAAGCCTAGAAAAACTAGGCCATCATCAAACATCATGTATAAATGATTAGAGAAAGTTGGTTGTACATTTAATAAATTCACTTAAAAATCCTCTCAAGCCAAAATACTACATGAACATGATGGATTTCATGTCTATAACATCCTCTACAAATTTAATATCTTGATGTATTTTCTATCTCAATATATAAAGCTTCAAAGTTAAACCAATAGTCCAAGACGTGTGCAGAGACATCAAGATAAAGATAGGACAAGTAACCATTTTGGTTAAAATGATTCTAGGGTTGAGAATAGATCTAATAGTTGTCATGATATGAGGATTTTGGGTGGAAAATCTATGGCACGTGCAAGGTCAAAGAGTCACAATGTTTCTAAAAAAATATAAATGGTTGGTGTTCAATCAAATCAAAGATCCATTGACAAGAGACAACCTAATGATGTCAATGGGTCCCAAAGATCTAATAGAGTGCATTTGATCATTCACCTAAGATCTAATGTTGAGCATTAAGTCAAAATTTAGAGGATATTGAGATCAAGTGAGGGGTTGATAAGTGTCATGATCATAGTGACTTATCGAATCAATGGTACACATTCAATTAAGTAGAAGGAGATTAATGGCACATGTTCAATAAAACCAAAGAGATTGATGGTGCATTTAGGTTTAAAGGTTTAATGAGCTTATATTAAATGTGAGGTTGACACATGGTGTAAGTGTAGGAGTAGATGAAATTGACAACGTATCTTGAGGATAAATGCACAATTAAAAAGTGTCTTAATCTCAAATGTGGATCAAATATCTATTGCCAATGATGAATGTCAAAGGTGTCATAATATTGAAGACCTAGATCAATATTGGAGGCCAAAATTAAAAGTTAAAGTTATGAGACTTTGATTGGAGGTTGAAATATAGTTTAAATTTTAACTAATGTATATTTTTAGGGATCAAACATCACCATTAGGAGTTATTGAGTAAAATTAACACATTGAGGATATCATTAAGGATTCCATGTAGCCATACTTGATTGCTTCTTAAGGAAAGCATGGGTTACATGCTTCTTTCTCAACCTTTTCATGCTAGATAGAATCCCAGTGACATTAATGCATAGGGAGCTTGATGAGTTGGTACAACTATTATATTTATCATTGATAATTCCTTATCCATTCTCCCATGCATGTTCCACATCTCTTTCATTCCCTTATACTATAAATATAAGATTATAAGCCTTTAAATGGATCCCTCTCTTGGGCATGACTAGATTCTACCAAGATTTATCTTTGTAACCTCCTGAGATAAATAGATGACTATTTAAGATTTCATTGTTATGGTATATTGTGTTAATGTTAGTTTGATTTACATATGTGGTATAAATATCTCCCTTGTCAAGTCTTAATCTCACCTAGCTACTATTTTATATTGTTATGTAGGTCATGTTTAGTGTTTAATGTCATTTAATTGAATCTATGAAGTGGATACATTGATTAGTTAGTGCCTTAAATCAGGCCTTTCCATCACTTCCCTTAGGTTTTAATCACTTGGTGAACCTTTAAATGAAATATTAATGCATAAAAAACATTTGGAGTTGTGGATTTAGTCTTTTGCTTGTCTCATTAGTGTTTTTAAAAGTTCAAATAGAGTGGATGAGTAATCAATTTAGGTACATCACCAACATTAGCTTATATTTCCCTTTTAGTTATGTTTTTCACCTTTTTCACCTAAGAAATTATTAGGATTTAGTGGAAATGATCTAAGTGATACATCAGAGGATCTAGACTCATCAAAAATCCTAGAGGCCTAACCCAAGGTTTGATAACCCATAACCTAGGTTCATTCCCATGTTGGACTAGATTTGAATAAAGGACCTAAACAATCTTTTGTTTAGTTTGGGTGCAATCTAAGTCTCTAATAGTTTTTGGCATGCTCGATGAGACCAAGATCCAAAAGAGTGGAAATATTGTAAGTGTGTCTTTCCTCTAATCAAATTTTAAAATCAATTAATTTAGTACCAATGGTGACTTTGAATCAAAACTTTTAGTTATAAGCAACCCAAGTAAGTCTCATTGAATATTTTAATTAGTTTTTACATCTAAGGTTGATATGAACAACTATGGTGGATACCCTTATCATCCATCTCCTTATAAATAGTTCCAACATGATCCTCATGATACATATGATCCTAATAAACCTTACCAAGATTTTTATCAAATATATGATGAGCCTTATCAAGTTTCTCATGATCCTTATTATCAAGATCATGGCTCTTATCTTCTTCATGACCCATATCAGCCCTACCATGATCTCTATCAACCTTATGATGAGAATCACCAACCATGTACAGAGCCTTACTAATAGTATGGTGACCCATACCAATCCTATGATAACCCTCATGAATCCTATTATCTTCTTGATCAGACCTATCAAGCCCCAAATCAATCCATCTCAAGATTAAAAAAAAACTATGTTTGACCATGAGAAATAGATGATAAGCATTAATACCAAAAGAGTTATGGAGATGATATTTAAAATAATAAAATTTAGAACATGAGAGATAATTTTTATTAGGCTAAAGAGGTAGGTTAATCCTTCATAAGGCAAGGCCACTCAAATTTTAGTGTTGATATTCTAGACATAAGTGGTCTAATAGTAAGCATTGAAGACAGGCTAGTAGTTTATGAGGAACCCCAGGGTCATAATAATAATCATCATGTTCTCATAGATCTACCCTTTTTCCTTCATGAATGCCAAACCAATTTTTACCATATCCCTCAAAAGTCCATTCAAACCTTGCGTAACTTTCCTACCTGGAAGTATGTCTAAGAGAGGCCTTGGAAGGCTGCATAAGCATGTTTTGAAGAGACTAATATCCATGTTTCTTAGTAGATCATATAGGATACTTCATCTTCATTTTTTTATGGAGACATCTCTAACCATTTATTTCATTATTTTGAGGCTAGTTTAGCCAAGAAAATTGAGTTTATAAATCAACATCTCCAACATTCAATAAAAGCTACAAAGGAAACACAACAACAAATTTATTATTTCCCACCCATAATAAAAATAAGTGTAGAAGTAGAGGTTTATAAACCTAAGGTTATGGCTTAGAATCAGATTCAAAAATCAAGAAAGAATGAAGTAAAATTGACATAAGCCAAGATGCTGAATTCAAGAGAAAGTGATCATTCAAACTCCATTCCATTCCCCTCAAAATCGCAAAGCCTTTCCTTCATGGAAATCCATTCAAGAAATAATGCAATAGAGAGAGGACATGAAGGCAATCCCTAAAGAGCAGCTCCATGAGATTATTAGGTATCGATGGTAACTTATTTAGACCTTTCTCATCTTACTAAATATTTTCAAGGGTTTACTATGCCACTCTTTGAGAAGGAACCTTTCCTTTGTGAGGAAAATCAAGAAGATGTAACTAAGGAAAAATAAAATTAAGGTGACCTGAGTTATCAATAATAAGAAATCATGATTGGGACACCTCTTGGCAAGGACAAACATGTTTCAATCTTATATAATGATGCAAATATGGAAAAAATATAAGATAAAGTTGAGGTAGAGGCTAAGAATCAAGTATAAGAACAAGTACATGAAGAGGAGGTTGCTAATGTTTAAGAGGAAGACACTCTAATTATACAAGTTGAAGTTATTTCTCATGAGTTCTTTTATTACTTAAGAGCTTCTGTTCATCATGAAGGAAAATATCTTATAGAAGTAGTAGAACACAAGTACCAATGAATAAAATAAGGTGAAGAATAAGACAAATTTGAGTTTAGGCTTAGTCATTAGATTAATTTTGAAGATGAAGTAGTTTTGATTGGCCAAATTGATATATCAAATATTAACTTATAGCCTCATGATTTTGGTCAAGGAATTGATGTGATTGCTTCTAACATTTAGCTTGAAGAAGATCCAATTGACTTGAAACTTCATGAGAACAAATATTTAGATTTTTTTGATGTCTTTCATTTAGGTTATTCTTTACTTAAATGTGGTCCATTTTAGGCTAAGGAAAGTTCTTTCATCAAGAAAGAAGTGATTGTTCTCTTAGGAGATGACATGTTTAAACTTTTAAAATAATCAATTTTAGACATCTCTCTACTTTTGGAAGCTAAGAATGAGTTCAAGTGGCCTCAAGAGGTCCCAAGATTAGATACATCTCCCTTAAAGGTCAACCTTGTAGATATGTCAAAGGAGACACACCAAGATACCCAACATGATCATAGTCACTAGATAATAACTAAATAATAATTGAAGATGTTCTTGCAAAGTACACAAATTTGGGAGGAGTATGATTGGGTCTTGGACTTATGTCTACAATTCATACACCTAAAACTGGTAGTAGAGGAACTGGTTACTTCTTTAAGAAGACAAGCATTTGATTTCTCTTAGCTATAGAATAAAGTTATCAATAAAAGTCAAGCATGATTCAAATTTCCAAGGTGCACCAAATAGCTTTCCATTTGACCTTGGAAGGAAGCTTGTCACTATAGGTAAGTTATTCTAGGTTTGTTTTGTTTCAATAAGTGATTAGCATAAGTAGTGGTCTATTTCCCTTTTTTCTTGTTTTCCCTATTTCCTTAGGTTTGTGGTCCTTGATTTGTGTAGGTTAGTTTCCATTTTGTTATGTTTTTCCCTTTAATAATTACCTTGGGCACTTTGCTTTGTTTTTTTACTTTTGGTCATTATTTGTTTCAAGAGGAGTTATCCAAGGGTTGACAACTAGTTTTAACTTTAGATCAATGTGTTGAACCAGAGTAAAGACTCCATGCCTATTAGACTAGACAAGGCAACTAGTCTAGGATATTAATCATAGAAAACATGATTCCCTATGAGTCACTAGAAATGTTGGCCATTTTGGCCCACATGACAAGCTTTTGTTTATATAGACCAGCTAAGCAGAGTATGAATTGAAATGGATGATCAAGAAATGACTTGAGAAAGCCTAGAAGAACCACAACATCATCAAGTTTCATGTATAAATAAATAGAGAAATTTAGTTGTGTATTTAATAGATTTACTTAGAAAGCCTCTTATGAAAAAATATTTCATGGACATGATGTATCTCATGCCTAGATCATTCTATGCAAATTTCATATCTTTATATCTT